>JBBMOL010000365.1:386160-422739 GCA_037954665.1 Laguncularia racemosa | reverse complement strand
TGAATATGTGTAGTGTTTGCTCTATTCTTTCACAATGCTTCATTATTTAAATTAATTTCCTTATTAATTTTCATAGATTTTTCATAAGTTTAGAAAATAATTGACTCAACAAGGTTTAAAGATTGAATGGTAGGTTGCAATGGTTTGATTTTGCAACATCTTCCTCAAGAATAGAACTAAAAGACTCATAAACCTTCTCCTTTATTTCCTCATGTTTAGAGGAATTGTGTTTTATGTTATTTTCATAGATATTATGTGAGACTAGGGTTGTAGTCATGACAAGTTTCTTTTGATAATCAAGTAATTTAGAAATTCCTAAGGTATCAAATTGATAGTTGATATATGCGAGTTAGCGACTATGATCGTCTAACTTAACATCAATATCTATCCATAATAGACATCATTCACTTAAACATCTTAGTAATATAAATTCCCTCAGTTGAATTTACTTTATAATTATACAATTGCAAGCTTTTTCACTCTCAGATATTTTTTTTAGGTAAAACAAAGAAAAGGAAAGATTTTTTTTTTTCAAGGAACAAAAAGAAAGGATTTTTTTTTCTAAGAAGAATGCTAGGTTTAGGCTCTAAAAAGAAATTTAAAGGTAATCTTCAATACCAAATTTGATATAAGATAGTGGAAGCAATTAATTATGAAAGGGTTGGAAAATTATAGAAAGCACGGAAATCAATAAAAAAACTTAATGTAAAACAATGATTATACTAAGAATGATATGGAAATCATCAAGAAATAAATACTTTTTTATTTTTTTATAAAATGAAATGACAATTGGGAAGGAATATATCCAGTAGCTTCACATCACTCGATTGATAAATGATGGCCTCACACCAACCTTGAATTATATAGTCTCACCTCACACCACAGATTAAAAGAAGATATCACACCAACTTTTAGAATATAAGTTATGTATTTAGTAGTAAGTCATTCTATCTTAAAGTGATTATAGTCTTTACTTATTTATAGACCTAATATTTTAAGAAACTAACTTTTAAGAAGACTAGAAAATAAAAGATTTGTTAACTATACCAATCTAACTAGATCCCAAAAATAAGAAATTAAACCTAAATAATAATTAACCTAAATAACATAGCATAAAATAAGATCTACTTGGTTTTCTTATTTTGCAACACAAATGGTGGTCGTCTATAAAAAGCACGGTAGGGGAATATGTTAGATATATAGATGGTGGACTAATATTCACTTTTGGAATAATCATTGAGGTTGTGAATATTGACATTATTGTGCTCCATAGTGCTTGAGTTGGGTCTCAAATATTGCCTAGAACACAACTTACCTAATCTAGACTTTAATTGTAAACCTCCATGGAAAGTGTTTCATATTGAACAAAGAGTTCAAGACATGAAGATCCATTTCAATCCTTCTTTATGCCGACATCCTCAGAGATATCAATACACGACCTATTTTTTAGTCATGAAAGTAAGAGCTTTATGATTTATTTTATTTTATTTTTACTTGTATTTTTTTTTTTCAGTTTAGATTATTTATGTAGAGGGCTCATTCTTTTGGATTAAAAAAAGGTACTCCTTGGATCAGAAGGTGATGTTTGAGAATACACTCAAAGTTTTATTTGCTAGTTTCAAAAAAAAAAAAAGGTAAAGAGAAATAAAAAACAAACGCTAAGAAATATAAAATAAAATTTATATTATATGTGTATTTTTCCTTTCTTTTTCCAATGTGAAATAAGTAAAAAGGAAAAATATAAAATACTCCCCCTAAAGTTTCACTTGGATATATATATACCCCTAAACTTTCAAATATTGTAAATTACTCATCTAAATTTTTGGCAACCCCAAATAACCATCCCAAACTTTGACTTTGACATGGAAACACTTTTCAAACTTATTAAAACATACTTTGACATCCCCTTAACTTCAAATTCAGTATATCTTTTTTTAACTAAAAATAAATAAATAAATATCATTTATGTTACTAATTTATTAAAGTTGAGGAGATGATTTGTAATATTAGAAAATTAAGGAGTTATATCCACATTAAACTGAAAGTTTAGGGAGATTATTTACAATGTTTTCCAAGTAAAAATATACTATTAATTCTTTTTTCTCAGTTTAATTTCTAGTTTTCTGTTAGTGTTTTATCTAAGAAATATTTTATATTGGAAGTCAAAACAACGTATACTATTAAAATTTGTTAATGGAAATGAAAACAACCTTAATTGTAACCGTCTACCATGTTTATCACGTTTATGTATACCTATTTTTCATAAATATGCGTAATGAACATTAAAAAAAGTAAAGATATTTAAGAGTAGAGGTCATTGCCTGTGCTGTAAAGTAACATATACCAATGTTAACCAAATGTAATGGAGGTATGCAACGCATGTTATCATCTAAAAAAGTCAATAGTAATTAATTATGGAAATATGTAATGCTATAGAAAATATTGTAACGTATGATAAACAAATGTAAAGTAAGTAACGGTTATAATATGTGTTCCATCATTATATGTAAAGTATGTTAAAACAAGTCAATTTAAACAATTATGGAAAAACGTAATGTTGTAGTAAATATTGTGACGTATGATAAGTAAATGTAAAGTAAGTAGCGGTCATAATATGTGTTCTAATGTTGTATATGGAAAATATCTATTATGGTTAATATATGCTACCTTCAAACCAATATCTTTATATAGAAAAACTTAAAAATTCAAACCATGTTCCTTAGACTTCAGAAAGACTCCATAAAATCAATATGATTTCAAAGATTGCTTTATTCTTATTGATTATTGTTACTTGTTTGTGGAGAGTTAATGCTTGGGAAATCTCTAAAGATGAGTCGGAGTTAGAAAGACAACTTAAAACCCTCAACAAGCCAGCTCTTAAGACTTTTAAGGTAACCATTTATTTATAGATAGAGTTACTTTTAAATCTTTTATCTATAATTAGGTAAAATCTTTAGTTTATCAAGTGCTTCAACGTATTATATAAATTTATGTAGGTTAAAGGATGACAATAAATGATAGTTAGCCATTTTATCTATTTGCTTTCGCTTTCACTTTTGTTTTCGGCAAGGGTGGGAAATTTTGAATGTGACGACAAAGCAAAGCCATGATAAATAATCCTTGTGTTATCATTAATATTTGAAAATCTTGATTTTTAAAACATCCATGACAAGGCATGAACCAAATAAAATTGACAAAATGCATTATTTTAGGTTAAATGTCGTTCTATCGTATCATCTACAATACTTGAGGAAATTGTTGCTTCTTTAGGAAAATTTCAATTTCATCTTAAAACTACTTTATTAGGTCTGATGAAGGGGCTATAACTAAAGGAACATGGTTATGCCTCCCCACAAAATGCCCAAGAAAGTGTTCCTTACCTTCCAAAATCGCCATTAAATCTTCAAAGTAATTGGTAGAAGGCCCTTAATAGAGAGAAGTTTAAGAGAGAGTTGCAGTTAAAGAGGTAAATATACTTTTTCAAAAATATGGAGAGAGGTAATATATTAAGAATTTGAAGGTTTACTCATATGCCACCTATAACTTTGTTTTTTTTTTTCCAAATTTATATTGATAAGATATAATTAAATTATATATCCATGCAAAAATTTGAATGATAAAGACTCCATTCTTTTTGGTGTAGACGAAAGAAGGAGATATCATTGATTGCGTTAACATCTATGCTCAACCGGCTCTTGATCATCCTCTCTTGAAGAACCACATAGTTCAGGTCAATGCTTTAGTTTGATGCTACAAAATTGAACTTTGTTATATGTTGCTCAACTTAACTTGAGGTTGATTTTCCTTTTCTATTTCAGATAAGACCGAGTGCTTCGTTTCTTGCACAGTTTCCTCAAAGTTCTAATGACATGAAATCTGCTCTTATTCTGACAAGAGAACCTTGTCCGAATGGAACAGTGCCTATTGCACGAGTAAACAAGGAAGACTTAATTAGGGCAAGATTCCTTCCGAAAGAACCTTCTTCAAGAAATGGACAAATAATACCTGGACAACATGTAAAACATCCAGTCATCATCTCTTTTAACTAGTGATACATGAAAATAGAGATAAGAGAATTTCAATGAATATATCTTATTCATATATCTTGATATTACAACAGGAGAACAATATATAACAAGAAGAGCAATGGGAAACCTACACTAAAAAAGGTAACAGATCACCAATTCCTTGCTACAAATCAGGAACGTAATTGGTTCCAAAAATAGGAAGAAAATATTTACAATGGTAAAGAATATGTAAAGAATATTTCTACACACCCCCTCAAGTTGGTGCATAGATATCATGTATGCCCAACTTGTCAATCCATCTCAGAAAATCACGACTAGTTACTGCCTTAGTTAAAACATCTGCCAATTGGTCTTCTGATCGTATCTGAGGTAACTCCAAAGTTTTATTATCCAGCTTCTCCTTGATAAAGAATCTATCAACTTCAACATGTTTAGTTCTATCATGCTGGACTGGATTGTGAGCTATATCACGAGCAGCCTTATTATCACAGTACAATTGAATTGGACGCTGTAAAGGATAACCCAGGTCTTGTAGTAACAATTTCAGCCATATAGCTTCACATAATCCAAGTGCAATTCCTCTATATTCAGCTTCTGCACTTGAGCGAGAAACCACATGTTGTTTCTTGCTCCTCCAGGTAACAAGATTACCTCCTACGAATGTAAAGTAACCAGATGTAGATCTCCTATCTACTAATGCTCCAGCCCAATCAGCATCCGTATATACAACAATATCTTCTATAGTTGCATTTTTCTTGAACAAAATACCTCTTCCAATGTAAAACTTCAAGTATCTCAATATTCTCATGACTGCCTCCATATGTTTCTCTCCAGGATTATGCATGAATTGGCTGACAATACTCAAGGCATATGCTAGATCAGGTCTTGTGTGAGCCAAATACATTAGTCTCCCAACAAGCCTTTGATATCTTCCTTTATCAACAGGAATTTGACCTTCTTCTATGCATAGTTTCAATCCTTCTTCAACTGGTGTATTAACAGGTTGACAACCTGACATTCCTGTTTCCTTCAATAAATCTAGAATATACTTTCTTTGAGATAAGAAAATTCCTTCCTTTGATCTTGAGACTTCTATTCCAAGGAAATATTTCAAATAGCCCAAATCCTTCATCTCAAATTCTTTTGACAAGTATTCTCTTAGAGCTTTTACCTCATCAGGGTCATTACTAGTTATAACCATATCATCAACATATACAATGAGAGCTGTGACTTTATCCTCCACTCTTTTCAGAAATAATGTATGGTCTGAATTACTTTGACGGTATCCAAAAACAATCATTGACTTTGTGAATCTTCCAAACCATGCTCTTGGGGACTGCTTTAATCCATATAACGCCCTTTTTAATTTGCACACTTTTCCAGTCATTCTTTCATGCATCGCACATCCTGGTGGAAGCTCCATATAAATCTCCTCATTTAGTTCACCATGCAAAAAAGCATTCTTCACATCAAACTGATGCAGAGGCCAATCCAAATTTGCTGCTAGCGACAACAATACTCGTACTGTGTTGATTTTGGCAACAGGAGCAAAAGTCTCTTTATAATCAACTCCATAGGTTTGAGTATATCCTTTAGCAACCAATCGTGCTTTAAAGCGTTAAATTGTACCATCAGCTCGATATTTGACAGTGAATACCCAACGACATCCTACTAGTTTCTTTCCTAGTGGACAATCAACAAATTCCCACGTTCCATTTTTTTTTAGTGACTCCATTTCTTCATTTATTGCTACTTTCCACCTCGGATCAGCTAACGCTTCCTGTTCATTGTTAGGAATAACTACAGAAGATAATTGATTTATAAATGCCTTATTTGATTCTGACAAATTATGAGTTGAAACATAGTTATTCATGGGGTATTTAACTTTACTGGAAAGAGAAGGTTCATAAGTTGGTTTAGGAATACCTCTAGTGGAACGTTCAGGCAATTGTTTCCGGATAGGTTCAACTTGCATGTTAGAAGCATCCAAAATAGACGATTGGTGTGGTACATCCGGGACATCATTTTCTCCAATTGCTTCACTACCCAGATCTTCATGTGGCAATTCTGTAGTAGTCAAGTCTCCAGTCACGTCTTCAGACTGTTGTTCAACAAATTCTTCAGGTTGTGCAGTAGATTTTTCAGGTTCATTTATAGGATCAATCCTGTAGTATTCCTGAAGTTCATAATCAAGTGTCATGATGTCCTCCTGGTAATTCTTCCCCTGAAATTCAGGTTGAGCAAAATACATTTTTTCCTCATGAAAAACTGCATCTACTGTAACAAACATCTGTTTAGTGGGAGGATGATAGCATTTGTATCCTTTTTGTTGTATAGCATTTCCAAGGAACACACATCTCAAAGCTCGAGGAGCTAGTTTATGGCGTTGTTGCTTATGAATATGTATAAAGACAACACATCCAAACACTCGGAGAGGAAGACTTGATATAGGTGGATAGCTCACAGTCATGCACAAAGTGTGTAATGGTGTTTGAAAATCAAGAACTCGTGAGGGAGTCCTATTAATTAAGTAAACTGCAGCACACAAAGCTTCTCCCCAATAAGAAAAAGGCATATGAGCTTGGATTAATAGAGCACGAACCACTTCAAGAAGATGTCGATTTTTTCGCTCTGCTACGCCATTCTGTTGGGGCATATCAACACATGTGGTTTGATGCAAGATGCCTTGTGTGTCTAAATAATTTTTTATCTCCAAGTTTTTATACTCACCACCATTATCACTACGGAGGATATGAACTTGTGCATTATATTGAGTCTTGATTATTCTGCAAAACCTTTGAAATAAGATATTCACCTCACTCTTAGATTTCATTAACCACAGCCATGTCATTCTACTGCAATCATCTATAAAAGTAACAAACCAACGAGACCCCCCTAATGTATGAATTTTAGATGGTCCCCATACATCGGAGTGAATAATCATAAATGGAGATGGACTTTTATTCAATACTGGTAAAAAAGAGGTTCTATGACTCTTTGCAAGTTCACATACATCACAATGCATACTGGAAATATCAATCTTCTCAAACAAACTAGGAAATAGTTTCTTCAAGTATCCAAAAGAAGCATGTCCCAATCTTCGGTGTTGTAACCAGATTTCATTTTGACTGCTAGCAGAATTGCCTCCATTCACTGCAAGAGCTTGACGTAATTTATCTGAAATTGTTGTTTTCAAATCCAGGTAGTATAAATTCCCGTGCTTAGTACCACAACCAATCGTCTGTTTTGTTTGGATGTCCTTAAACAAACAAAAGGTAGGCCAAAAAACAATAATGCAAGATAAGGCCGTTGTAATTTGAGAAACAGACAAGAGGTTATATCCAATGGAAGGAACAATAAGAACAGAATCTAAATTTAAAAATTCTGTAACTTTTAAAGATCCTTCACCAACAATAGGAACTTCATCACCATTAGCAGTTGTAACAAAATTTTGTGAGGAGGGTTTAATTTTATCAATTTGGTTAGAATCAAATGTCATATGATTGGTGGCACCAGAATCAATTATCCATGTGTTATTACTAACAGGTGAAGAAGCATAAAAGGACTTACCACCATTACCTGCCTCGGCTATCATCACTGAATGCATTTGTTCACTTTCATTAGTTGCTTTCGCTTCAACAGCTGCAGCAATAGGTTGACCTTTATTTATGTTCTTCTTTCGAGATTTGTTATGATCCCACCAATCTGGATACCCCATCAACTCATAGCAACGTTCTTTTGTATGTCCAGATTCATTGCAGTGTGTACATTTGTATGCTGATTTATTAGTGCTTCGATTACCTCTTTGTTTATTTCTGGCAATCATAGCTACAGTTTCCATAGTTTCAGAATCTCCTTTGAATGTGATTTTCCGATTAGCCTCCCGTCGGATCAAGGCATAACATTCTTCAAGACTGGGAATGGACTCCTTTCGCAAAATATCTCCACGGACTTGTTCAAAGAGGTCATCAAGTCCAGCCAAAAATATGTGCACCCTCAATCTTTCAATGGATTTTCTGTATATTTCAACATCATCAGGATCTTTCATGAAAACTTTGTCTCGATGATCGAGTTCTTGAAAAATCTCAGTGAGTTCACCATAATATTCTGAAAGTGACCTTTCATTCTGCTTAGCTCCAAAGGCCTTTTGATTCAATGCAAAAATCTGCAATTCATCATTCCCATCATAGAACGCTTTCGCCAACGCTGTCCAAATTGCATAAGCAGTAGGCAACCGGACGTAGCGTTTCATAATATCAGGAGTCATTGATATTAGCAACCATCTCTTAACTTTCTGGTTTTCCGCATACCACTTCTCGTATCCTTCTTCAGAGTCTTTGGGTGGTGGTGGTTTCCCACGTATATAAGAGAGCTTTTCTCTTTCCGCAATGTGCATCTCCATTAACTGTGACCAAACATCATAATTTGATTCAGTCAAAGTAATGCCAGCGTTAAACACCCCTTCAGATTGCACTATAACTGGAACATAATTGTTCTTTGAAGATTCAGATTTATCATCCATTTATTCGCAACAACGTTTCAAATCAATGATTTAGATCAACCTGGCTCTGATACCAACATGAAAATAGAGATGAGAGAATTTCAATGAATATATCTTATTCATATATCTTGAGATTACAACAGGAGAGCAATATATAACAAGAAGAGCAATGGGAAACCTACACTAAAAAAGGTAACAGATCACCAATTCCTTGCTACAAATCAGGAACGTAATTGGTTCCAAAAATAGGAAGAACAAAAATAGGAAGAAAATATTTACAATGGTAAAGAATATGTAAAGAATATTTCTACAGTGATTTCAATCTCTCTAAAAGATTTAGAAATTGTTAATAACCACAATTTTTGAGATTTTCATTTCTTATGCTATTTTTCTCTCAGGTTGTATCTTTGAAGGTTAAAACTCCAGATGTTCGCAAATATGGTGGTGGTGGAGAAACCTCTGTTTACAATTTAACCCTTCAAAATGATCAATTTAGCTCAGTGCAATTATGGATCGAGACTCGTTACAAAAATTCAGCCATGATCATTGCAGGATGGGGGGTAAGTAGATATTATATAATTCTTAAGGTCAGATTAAATTGGTTTTTAATATATTAAACATGATATCTCTTAGTATATATTCTTAAAACGAGACACACCATTGAACTCATGAGGCAACACTCTAATATTGGCTCAAGAGTTAGCTATATACTACATTATAATAGCTTTATCTTTTCTACAAGTTCATAATGTTGTATTTTAAGTGATAGATTTTTTTTTATATATTTTATCTAAATATGTATATACATGCATTCGTTTGTGCTTTGAGTTTCTGTATACGGGCTAGGATTCTATAAGTTTCTAGGAAATGAAAAATGCCATTTGGTTCATTTTTCTTTGGGAAAAGTTTTTTTTTTTAGTCTACAACTTTTATCTACTTTTCAACTTGAGCTCTCAATTTTTTTTTATTTAAATTCTTAACATTTTTAAAACCTTATAAAAAGAAAAAAATATTTAATAATATGATATAATAAAAAAAATAATAATTAAAATTAAGAAAAAGAGGCTGAACATTTTCTTACAAGTCACAAATGAAATAGATTATACATGCATATATATATTGGTTTGTTTTTCCTAGAATAATGAGCAAATATTTAAATAACGTAACATCTATAAATTATGCAAAGGAAATAGAGATGACAAATTAAATTATTATTTTTTTTATAAAATAAGAATAATCATCAATTAATTGGGAAGGTTTGGTGTGTGGATATCAAATTTGAGTACATTTACCATCTAATACATTGGTGTTGTGTCTTAATCATTTTAGTACTTCACTACAAGTGTACTAACAAATGATATACTGTATCTTATTATTTATCTGTAATATTTGTCTTATCAGGTATTTCCAGATCTCAATGGTGACGGTCTTTCTCGTTTGTTCACATATTGGAAAGTAAGTTACTAAAAATTAAACTACGAACATATGGTCGATCTTATTCATTTTTGCATGCATATGATTAAAGCTCCTTTGATGTCATAGGGAAGGGATAATAGGGGTTGCTATAACACTTTGTGCCCTGGTTTTGTACAAGTTGACAAAGTGATAACGCCAAATCATCCATTAATCGATACTTCAATACCCGGAGGGAAGCAAAGAACACTTACATTCCAAGTAAAGCTGGTAACCTAATTTTCATTTTCTTGCCAATAAATACTCTAACTTAGACTGTTGGAATGGTGGAAGCATAGTCCTATTTTTAGGAACCACAAACCACAACTTCCACTAACTACAATTCCCATATTCCCACTATCCACTTAATCCTAATCAACCATATTACCCACTAACCCATTAGCATGATTTTAGGAAACTTTGATGAAAAGTTTCTCTATAAATAGCTATTGGATTCAAAGTCCCAGAGCATGAAAAATTCTATAAAAACACATTACCATCTTGTGAGTTTTTTGAATGCTCTGAAGATCTTGAAGGTTCCGGGACTTGACGGTTTTGTTTCTCTCCGTATTAAGCAATGGCAAGAGGTTAGTGATTTCCCTATTTCCGCTGCATTTTCTGTGTTTGTATTTAAGTTACGGCTTTCATTTGGTATCAGAGCCGTAATTAAACCTTTGCCTTGCGATTTCGAAAAAATTAATTTTTCTCCTTTTTCAATTCAATTTTAATTTAAATTGGTTTTGATAAATTTTTATCAAATTTATGATACATTTATTTGTATCAATTTTTCTGGAGAAAATTAATTTTTTAAATTAGAGTTTTATGGTGCAAATTAATTTTTTATTAATTTTGTACTTAATTTTACTCAATTTTCAAGTATAATAATTGAGTAATAATGTTGGATTTTATTTGCCAACATCAAGTATTATCCTTTTTTTTTAAATAAAAATTTATGACATGTTAAATTGGAAATAAAATTATTTAGTATTTTTCTTAAATAATTTTTTCTTGAAATTTAACATGTCAATTTTATTTAACATTTTCACTTACAGTTTTGTGAAAAACTTTTGTGGAATTTTATTTTGTATTAAATTCTGTATTTATTTTAAATAATTTGTGTATATATAAATTTATGGTTTATATACACTAGCTTGTTAATTATTTAAAATATCGTTAATGAAATTGCATTAGGATTTTGCAATTTTAGTATTTGTTCAAGGTGCTTAAATTGGTATGTGATTGTATGTATGTTTCGAATTTATTATGCATGCAATATATTGTTCATGTTTAAGTACATTTAGAGTTATTGCATGATGTTTAGCAATAGCAATTATTGTTGTCTTGTGATTAAATAATTCTAATAAATTTTGGCGTAGCCACAGCAGCCTTATTTAGATTGGATTATTTATTAGAAATCACATTTAGTATTATAGACATTAAATAACTTCATAAAACATTAAGTTAAAAGTCTAAATTGAGCCAGATTAATTTTGTCTAAGGAGACATTATCGTGGGACAAATGTGACCCCTCCACGTCTTTCTTGGGAATTCGTTCGAATTCTGTCTAAGGAGGCTGGATTTTAAGTGGGACCTTTTGTTTAACCTACGCGTCTTTCCTAGAAATTTATCTGATCTCAAGTGATAAAAATAATTTTGTTTGATTGAGGTTTAGCCAAAGCAGCCTCTATTGAACGAAGTTATTTATACGGTATCACATAAGAAATGTTTAGACTTTACATTTATTTTGTTTGATGATCCATAAAGCATTGAGGTATAGCCACAGCAGCCTTATTAAGGACAGATCTCATAAAGTGATTATGAAGTAAAAGAAATATAATGTCTATTATAAGGAATGAATCTTATTGAATTAAAAATTTAGCCCACAGGCAATTTTTATGTCGCTAGATTCATTATTGCATGATTTGCATTGGTAAATTATGATTTATGTTATAGTCTCAAATTAAGAATTAAGCATGTTTGTGTTTGCAGCTATGCCACCTTTGACTGATACTAAAGTAGAAATCCCTATTTTAACAAGTGAAAACTTTAAGACTTAGAGAGATAATATACTTCTTCATTTGGGGTGTTTGGACATTGACTATGCCACTATTAAGGATGAGCCACTTCTGAGTGAAGAAAGCACTCAAGCTAAGTTTGATCTTCATGAGAAATGGGAACGGTCTAACCGACTTAGTATCATGTTCATTAAGAGCAAACTCGCTGCGGATGTCCGTGGCTCAATGGATCAATATAAAAATGTCAAAGAGTTGCTAGATGCCCTTGAAAGGCAATTTAAAACTTCTAAGAAGTCTCTAGCTAGCACCCTGATTATGAAGTTCACATCTGCTAAGTTGACTTCTGTGAAAGGCGTTAGAGAACACATCAACAAAATGCGTGATTTAGCAAATCGCTTGAAGGCTCTAGAGATTGAGATGTCGGATGCTTTTCTAGTGCATTTTATTCTGACAACCCTTCCATCACAGTATGGACCTTTTAAGATCTCTTACAACACACATAAGGACAAATGGACAATAGATGATCTATTGACCATGTGTGAAGAAGAGGAAGCCCGATTAACTCTGGAGATGGAGAAAATGCAATGATGGTTACTCAAGGAAAGAAAACTGGCAAAGTCAAAGGAAAAGGGAAGGGTAAAATCCAACCCAATGCTGACATCAAGAAAGAGTCCAAGTGTTTTTTCTATAAAAAGAAGGGACACATAAAGAAAGACTGTGTCAAGCATAAAAATTGGCTTGAAAAGAAAGGTAACTTAGTCTCATATGTTTGTTTTGAGTCTAACATGGTTGATGTGAATTGTAACACATGGTGGATTGATTCTGGATCTACGATCCATATTTCCAATTCCATGTAGAGTATACAAAACCTGCGAAAACCAGTGGGAGTTGAGCGATTTATCTATTCTGGAAACAAAATAGAATCGCATGTGGAAGCTATTGGGACATGCATATTAGTACTTAAGAGTGGCTTTAATTTAATTCTTGAAAAGACCTTTTATGTTCCTAGTTTTTCTAGGAATTTGATTTCAGTTTCAAAACTTGTACCTTCGGAATTTACTTTTAACTTTTCAAACAATGGTTTTGATTTATTTTATAAATCCAATCATATTGGTGATGGTTCTTCAGTGGATGGTCTTTATTTATTAAATTTACATAATAATGCTACTCATGATGTTATGTATGTACAAGCTGGTACTAAACGATGTGTTATGAATGAGGATTCTTTTACCTTATGGCACTGTAGATTAGGTCATATCTCTATAGAGAGAGTTAAAAGATTGGTGAATGATGGTATACTTAGTCATTTAGATTTCACTGATTTTGGTACTTGTATAGACTGCATAAAGGGAAAGCAGACTAACAAGTCAAAGAAAGGTGCCAAAAGGAGTTCGGCCATATTAGAAATTATCCATTCTGATATTTGTTGTCCAAATATGGATAATCAAGGTCAGAAATACTTTATCACATTTATAGATGATTACTCACGATACATGTATCTCTACATGCTTCATCATAAAAGTGAAGCGTTAGAAGCCTTTAAGGTTTTCAAAGCTGAAGTAGAGAAACAATGCGGTAAGCAAATCAAGATTGTGAGAACCGATAGAGGTGGTGAGTATTATGGTAGATACACTGAAGATGGACAAGCACCAGGTCCATTTGCTAAGTTTCTTCAAGATAACGGTATAGTTGCCCAATACACCATGCCAGGTTCACCTGATCAGAATGGTGTTGCGGAAAGAAGAAATCGAACATTAATGGAAATGGTGCGAAGTATATTTAGTAGCTCTAAACTGCCTAAATCCTTATGGATTGAAGCATTAAAGACGGCTGCGTATATATTAAACAGAGTTCCAACCAAGGCTATTTCTAAAACACCATTTGAGTTGTTCAAAGGTTGGAAACCGAGTTTGCGTCATATGCGTGTATGGGGATGCCCATCTGAAGTTAGAGTTTACAACCCACAAGAAAAGAAACTGGATCCTCGGACTATAAGTGGGTATTTCATTGGATATGTCGAAAAGTCCAAAGGATACAGATTTTATTGTCCATCTCACACTACTAGGATTGTGGAATCAAGAAATGCAAAATTTCTTGAATATGACTCAATAAGTGGGAGTGATCTATCTCAAGACATAGTTCATGAGCAAGATCTACCTTCCACATCAGGTGAGAGATTGGTTGTTGTTCACTACACTCCTCGAGTTCAAATAGGTGTTGAACAACCAATCAATGAAAATCCACAAATTGCTGAGGAAATCATAGTAAATCAAAATCAAGAAATGATTGAGCAACATGATCCACAAGAAAATGTTGTCCCAATTTTAAGGAGATCTACTAGAGAAAGGAGATCAGCAATCCCTAGTGATTATATTGTGTATTTACAAGAATCTGAGTACAATATTGGAGCTGAAAATGATCCTAAGTCTTTCAAGGAAGCTATGAATTGTGATGAGTCAAATTTATGGTATAATGCTATGTTAGATGAGATAAATTCTATGAAGAGTAATGAAGTCTGGGATCTTGTCCCGTTGCCCAACGGTGTAAAAGCCATAGGTAATAAATGGGTCTTTAAAACTAAAAGAGACTCATTGGGCAAAAGATATAAGGCTAGACTTGTTGCTAAAGGGTTCACTCAACGTGAAGGAATTGATTACACAAAGACCTTCAGTCCTGTATCCAGGAAAGACTCCTTACGCATAATATTAGCATTAGTAGCTCAATTTGATCTTGAGTTACAACAAATGGATGTGAAAATAGCTTTCCTAAATGGTAATCTAGAGGAAGAGGTTTATATGAAACAACCTGAAGGATTTTCCTCTAGTGATGGTGATCACTTGGTTTGCAAGCTAAAGAAATCCATTTATGGATTAAAACAAGCCTCCCGTCAATGGTATTTAAAATTTCATGATGTTATCTCTTCATTTGGTTTCGTTGAGAATATCATGGATCAATGTATATACAAAAAGGTTAGTGGGAGTAAGATTTGTTTTCTTATCCTATATGTGGATGATATCCTACTTGCATCAAATGATAAGGGTATGTTACATGAGGTGAAACAATTTCTTTCTAAAAATTTTGATATGAAGGATATGGGTGATGCGTCTCATGTCATTGGGATTAAGATTCATCGAGATAGACATAGAGGAATCTTAGGTCTATCTCAAGAAACATATATTAACAAAATTTTAGAAAGATTTCGGATGAAAAATTGTTCACCTAGCGTTGCTCCTATCATGAAAAGTGATAAGCTCCATTTGGACCAATGCCCTAAAAACGAGTTTGAAAGAGAGCAAATGAAGAACATTCCTTATGCTTCAGCTGTTGGAAGCTTAATGTATGCTCAGGTTTGTACTAGACCTGACATTGCATTTGCTGTTGGAATGTTAGGAAGATATCAGTCAAATCCGGGACTTGACCATTGGAAAGCTGCAAAGAAAGTCTTGAGATATCTTCAAGGGACAAAAGATTACATGCTTATGTACAAATGGTCAGATGATTTGGAAGTAATTGGCTACTCTAATTCAGACTTCGCTGGATGCGTTGATTCTCGAAAATCAACATCAGGTTACATTTTCATGTTAGCCGGTGGAGCCATTTCATGGTGAAGTGCCAAGCAGACTTTAACTGCTACTTCTACTATGGAAGCTGAGTTCGTTTCGTGTTTTGAGGCTACCTCACAAGGTGTATGGTTGAAGAGTTTCATCGAAGGGCTTAGACTTGTGGATTCTATATCTAAGCCACTGATGATGTATTGTGACAATTTAGCTGCAGTCTTTATGGCTAAAAATAATAAGAGTGGAAGTCGAAGCAAACATATCGACATAAAATATTTGGCCATAAGGGAACGTGTTAAAGATAAGAAAGTGGTCATTCAGTATATTAACACAGAGCTAATGTTAGCCGATCCTTTGACTAAAGGCATGCCACCACAAAGATTTAAGGATCATGTTGTCAGTATGGGACTTGGTTCCATTATGTGTTAGTGAAACTCTATAGAGTAGATATTTCTCATATTTGTTGTGCACATTTTGTTTATTTGGAGAAATATCAATAAAGTTTGGACCTAGAATAAACGTTGGGTTTATTCATTAAGCTGTTGGGAAAGAGGTTTGAAAACTTGATACATTGTAATACATGGAAGATACTACTCGAGTAATAAAGGGAAAATATCGCCATGATTCGTGTATTGTGTTTTCTTAAAGTCTAAGGATTTGTGGTATTAAAGTAAAGTATACGGACCAAGTGGGAGAATGTTGGAATGGTGGAAGTATGGTCCTATTTTTAGGAACCACAAACCACAACTTCTACTAACTACAATTCCCATGTTCCCACTATCCACTTAATCCTAATCAACCATATTACCCACTAACCCATTAGCATGATTTTAGGAAACTTTGATGGAAAGTTTCTCTATAAATAGCTATTGGATTCAAGGTCCTAGAGCATGAAAAATTCTATAAAAACACATTACCATCTTGTGAGTTTTTTGAATGCTCTGAAGATCTTGAAGGTTCCGGGACTTGACGGTTTTGTTCCTCTCCGTATTAAGCAATGGCAAGAGGTTAGTGATTTCCCTATTTCCGCTGCATTTTCTGTGTTTGTATTTAAGTTACGGCTTTCATAGACATCTGATATTTCTTGGAATCCTATTTTATATGCAGGATCGTGAAACAGGTAACTGGTGGTTCATCATTAAAAACGGGAATAATCAGTATAATGTTGGATACTGGCCAAGTGAGCTTTTCGAAAACTTACACGATGGTTCTGATTTTATTGCTTTTGGAGGAATTGGTAAGGCTGGACTCAATGGAATGCTTCCTCCACTGGGCAGTGGAAGATGGCCCGATGGTGATTATCTCAATTCCTGTTATTTGGCAAAGCTTCACTATATAGATTCTGACGGTAAGACTGCACTTCTTCCAGGGCACAAGAAATTATCTATTTTTACAGATAAATGCTATGGCTTTAGATATTTTGGTTATGTTGCTACTCCACTCATGGAGTTTGCTCTTCAATTAGGCGGTCCGGGAGGAAAATGTTCTTCTTAGTTCGTGCGAGATTGTGAGTATTCCTACATTTGTACTTATGAATAAGTATGGTTGCTTTGTGAAATGTATTCTTCTGTGTTGGATTCACTAGCAATGTATCTTTTTAAGAGGGATAATTTGAATCATATAATTTTCTTGCATGGTTATCTAGTTTCTTCTACATTACATAGAAATAAAACAATGTGAATATAAGGAACAATTTTCCATTATGGTGCATTTAAGTCTTGATTTTGTTTGCATTAATTGAACTATTTGATATCATAGATCTTGACTTCCAAGAAAGACCATATTTCTAATAATAATAAGCATAATACAATATTCTCACAAAGTATCATGGAATGATTTATCTTGAAAAATCCATAAAATGGGACCGATAAGAGTTGTAGACAAATCGAGTTGAGACAATGTAATGCTAAATTTAAGGTTGAGCTTAGGTCAAAATGGCACACATAATGCTCAAGCTCAACTCAATTGAGTTTGTTTAGTCTTGATTTCTTTCAAAAATATTTTTCTTTTAATCAAAACCTAAACTCAATTCGAACTCCACTCATATCTATACTTAACTCAAGCTCAATTAAGTTAACAAACAAGTCAAACCAAATTTTATGAGACTCGAACTCAACTTGATAAGTTGCTCAAGTAGTTTGAACTCTTAACCCCACTTGATTGTTATTGGATCCTTTATCCTTCAATTTTACATATAACTAGGTATAACCTCGTGCTATGTGCAAATATTGGTTTAAAGCATATATAATATTAATGAAAATTATACAAAGCTATATAGCTTCTAAATATAAGTATGTTAAAAGTTGTATTATCTTGTTTTGAGCCATGTAAAGTTTGAAGTCTAATGTGCATTATTTGAATAAAAGGCATCTTATTTTAATACATAATTGACAAGTTAATATGAAAATAAAAAGCTATTAATGATAGCCTAATAAATAGTGTTATTTTGAAAATGAATGAATGAATGAAAAAAGTTATTGAAAAAAAAAATTTTCTTATCACATTTTATATTACAGCAAAGAAATCTTTTATTAATTAAGTAAAATGTTACTATATTCTAAGTTTATTCGAACATACCAAATAGACCACTAAATGTTTTGAGAAGTAGTGTCTCCTATTTCAAAATTTGTGATCTTAGCCTCTATTCTTTTACCATAATGTATTATTAGTGATAGTATAGTACATTAGTTATTAAATTGGATTTGGGATAATTGTGTTAGAAGTCCTTTGTACCTGTATAAAGGGTCAATTGAATACAATATAATACAATTGAATCACTTAGTTTATAAAAATATCTCGGCGAAGAAAAAAGTTCACAAAAATATTTCAATTAAATCCTTTATGTTTAATTGAGTCATTTAAATCATTTATTCTTATATTGTTACACCATTGACTCTTATAAAACGGGTGAAATATAATAGCTACTCCTTCCTAAAGACTTATTGTTATGTTTGGTTAACGGATTCCACGTAATCACTATTGTTGTAAAATGAAAATTTTCAATTCCTTTATAAGACAAAGGAAGTAGCTTTTTTTTTTTTTTGCAGCATATGTCCATATTTAGCCTTGAGACCTCAAATGAAATATAAGAAATAACTTATACTTCTCTGTTCTATTTCTTACTAATTGCAATTTTATTTTCACCTTATTCCATTATGCAAACAAATATGTCATTAATATCTCATACAATGTACGGAAAACAAACATGGTATGATGGCTATTGTGCTGGATTTGTATGGGTGGTTGAATCACTTACAAAATAAAAAGAAAAAAAAATAGACTATAGAGAGTGCCAGAAGGTATTCCAACGTGACCATTTCGATGTCTAAGTTACTACAAGCGTTTGATTGCATAAAATTAATAAAAGTATCGAGAATCAAAAGTCATTTATTCAATAGTCTCCCAACCCTTATTTATAAGAATTGAGAGCAATCTTGATATGAAAAGTATATTAATGCCTAAAATACTTTTCGGATTTTTTTAGAGGGTGTATGTTAGAACTACTCATTTCCTTATTTATTTCACATCTTCCATACTTACCCACTATGAGGGCATACAAAATAAAGTCTTGACAATTTTATGTTATAGCGATCCAAAAAAGGTCAATCTAAGCATGTAGAGCTTAAACAAAAGCCTTGATAGGCCAAAATGGGCCATAAGGTCTCTGCTCAAAATATTATATTAACAATGGCATAAATATATAAGACTTAAATGGCGGACAAAAAATATATATATAAAAGGAGAAAGTTATTAAATTTTGGTATAGAATTAGAGCACCTCAATAATATTTATCATACAAAGAAGTTAGTTAAATTTTACTTTGGGGTATTCTACAATGATAGTATTGTATTGCTACAATAAACGCTTTCAAATTATTGTGAAAATAAAGCTTATTAATACTAAAAACAAATATTAACAGTCTCCATGTATAAATAATTTTTTATAATAGTAAATTAACTTTGATTAACAGTAAAAAAAACTTATTAATTAATAAAATAAATTATAGACAATGATGGTATTATACCGTCATTTTTTTAATTAATGACGGCACTGTAGGATTGCTTGCTTTTTAGTTCAACCCCAAAAAGGGGAAAAAATAAAATAAAATTACAAAATTAAACGTGAATACCTCCAAAGGGACAGAGCAGGATGCTCGGCCCATTTGACACCGGTCAGCATCCATCGGACCCCGCCGGAGAATAAAAGAACCGCCTAGCATCGCTGGAAACAAATGACAGTGTACATGTGTCGAACCTAGTTGAAGACTAACAAAAAGAAAACAGACAAATCTTCTTGGCTCTTTTTTAATTTCAGCTTCTGATTTTTATGTGTACCTCCAACGCTTCCAATCGCATCTCACATCACTTCCCTTATCTCCCTATTTTTCCGGTCTTCAGATCATCATATTTTACGATCCACCATTAAAAGCTTGAAACTTTATTAGCAAAGGTAAGCAGTTGACTACTGCTATTGCTTATATTAGTTGCTATGCATTTATTTATTTTGGAGCTGGCTTCCATTTTATCTTGGAGCAATATTATTTGAATTGGAGCCAACATTGTGCATTTACTTATAGTGCTTGATTATGCGTTGCTTGTTGAAGTGGGGTTGTGGGGAAGCAGTGTGTTTTGTGATAAAGAAGTGGTTTTGATTTGTGGGTTGAACTGAATTTGGATAGATTAATTGTACTGACTGTTTACCATGATGTAACAAGTAAATGAGGGTGTCAAGAAGCTTTATGGAAGTGAAAAAGAAAATGGTTTTTTGGGCTCTCTCGGATTTCTCAATTTGATTGGTTTCTCTCTTTTACTGGAAATAAGGTACATTGCCTTTTGGAAAAGAGTTTGTGGACCTTCCAGTGCTTTCGGGTATCACAAGCTCTTCATTCATTTGGATGTTGAATGTTGAATTAGGCTGCATTGTACTTGCTGAGACTTGATTCAGTTATGGCAGGACTATATGATCTGAATTACGGATTTTCATGGCTCGCTCTGCTAGATCATCATACTCTGTTATAAGGTTATTTTGGAAAATTTAATAGAAAAGGAATCGCAGTGAAAGCATTTGTTTTCAACAACTGGAAAGTAGTTAATACTACATTTTTAATTACTGAAGTTAATACTGAATTATCATGAATTCAGCGGAGCTCCTACTGATCTTTGAGATACAACAAAATTAGATAGATTTCTACTTAACTTTGGAGGTCCTATAGTTCCTCTACTATTCCTTTTCATCATAATAGAAGACAAGAGCAGCTAATCCTCGTAGCCAATCACTTCCTTTCTGCTTCTACTTTTCAATCCGAATTTGGTCATTGACAATAGTATTGCAACTCATAAAGGACACCTTGGATCAATACCTACATGATTTGACGACACCTCTGATGAGATCAAATGTGAGAAGATAAGATGAAAGTGCACTCATTGCATTTTCTGCATGGTAAATATCCGCACATTGCAAGCTTGTCCATAGTGTAGTCTTCCTGCAGTCACCAGAAGATGTATGAGTGCCTAGAAAAATCTTAGGGAAACAACACAACTTTTGTTTTGCCCAAGGGATTCACGGTTTAGGAAAAGCTGAATTGATAGTTATGAGGCTGAAAGAGTCCACCTAATGCTTTCTGCTCATCAGGCCATAGAGTGCCTTCAACCTCACATTTATTCTGAGGCCAATCCCAGGTGTTGCCGTAAATCAGGGCATAGAGCTTTTATTTTGTTTACTGCAGTACTAAACCAGAGAACAATCTATTTCCATTGTAATAGTGCTTGAACGAGGATTTTATAATTCAAATTTTAGGATGAGCGTGTGGGGTCTTGCCTTTCTTTCCAAAATAAAATGTCCCTTTTCTTTTGTTAAGTAAGATTTCCCTCTTGGTCCATTTAGTGAAAACGTCATCTGTTGCTATTCATGTCTGTTGTCCATTAAGTGAAGACAACTTGTTAATTTCAGTTTATTTGCTTGGAGAGTTTGATTTGCATTACCTATTGAAGTTTGGTGATCTGGATTTTTTTTTTTTTAAGATAAAGTAGTGATATTGATGTGTTTCAGATTAAATTTGGATTATAGATTATACCCATGATCATTATTTGTGAAATTATATAGTATGACATATTGAATTTCAGAGAATTAAGGATTTCAAGAAGCTTTATGGAGTGAACAGAGAATGCTTTTGAGCTGTTTTGGAATAGCCAAAGTTCTAAATGCTCAATTCTTGTGGTTGTTCTTTGTCCTGGATTTGAATCTTTCCTCATTCTAAGAATAATGTTTATATGCCGCTTCAGCAAAGAGCATCAATCAATCCTTACCTAATGCACATGTGAAGAGGTTTCATGGAATTGAAAAATGGATTTTAGCCCTTTACTCTTCAGAATGATTTGAGTTAGCACATGGAAATTTGTAGATATTACAAATGTAAACCTGACTGATTTTTATTTTCTAGCAGGGCATCACATAAGATGGGAGGGGAAGAGAAGTGGTGTCTAGTCACTGGTGGAAGAGGTTTTGCAGCTCGGCATTTGGTGGAGATGCTTATTAAACACGAGATGTTTTCGGTTCGAATAGCTGATCTAGGTGCTAAGATTGAGCTTGAATTATATGAGGAAAAAGGAGTCCTTGGTGATGCCTTATGTTCTGGCCATGCTCAATATGTTTCCACAGATCTTCGTGACAAAGCTCAAGTGCTAAAAGGTTATGATCTCTCAATTTTCATTATGGTTACATTTTGTGATAGGTTTCTGCTGGGACTTTCTTACTTGTCATTGGAGATTGATGGCACTAGCGCATTTATCTTTCTTTAATTCACTTGCATAATTCTACAAGGGTGCATTTTTATCTTTTATTCTCATTGTATGAGCAAAAGCCCAATCATTGTCATTTTAATTTTCTTCCTGTCAGCTTGCAAGGGGGTTGAGGTTGTTTTCCACATGGCTGCACCTAATTCATCTATCAATAACTATCAACTGCATCATTCAGTCAATGTCCAAGGTAAGTTGGTCTTCTTTGCACACTGCATATATTCCTTGGATCTCCATTTTGATTATGTATTTATTATTTGTTTCTCATTTTCTACATTACTTGCAGGTACAAAGAACATTATCGATGCTTGTGTTGAGCTGAAAGTGAAGAGACTTATCTATACCAGTTCTCCCAGTGTTGTATTTGATGGAGTTCATGGTACCTTTAATGGGGATGAGTCACTACCATATCCGCCTAAGGTATGAAATTCTTTTATCTGACTCTGCTCATCAATTCAGATTTCAAAATATCTATTAGATTTCAATTGATTAGATAAAATCACTTAGATATTTGCAACGATTTCTCTTGGAGTCTAGCTCACAAAATCATTGCTAGTAAAGCATGTTGTGTATGGTCTACTCTTCCCTGTTTCTTCACACACATGTGAAAGCCTTTCTTTAACTCTGGAAGCAAAGGGAGTGATAACTTGGTCATTTTAAAATTGAAAGTCAAGGAGCCACAGCGTGCATGCATGCTTTTTGTTATTATTTATCCTTTTCAATGCAATGTTATCATTTGTGCGAACTGAGGTATTTATTTATTGGTACTATTTCAGCACAATGATTTCTATTCAGCAACTAAAGCTGAAGGTGAGGCCTTAGTTCTCAAGTCAAATAGCACAAATGGGCTGCTGACTTGTTGCATACGTCCTAGCAGCATATTTGGTCCAGGTGATAGGTTGTTAGTTCCAGCATTAGTTTCTGCTGCTAGAGCTGGTAAATCAAAGGTATATAATTGAAATTTTTATTCATATATGAATTTCATTCCTTCTTTTCTCTCCACTACATCTGTTAATCATATTTTATTGAACTACTTCATACTTAGCTGGGTAAATCAATTTTGTTGATGCATCTGCATTCATAGTCTGTGTAATATGTTCATAATCTGCCTTAAACTTAGAAACCCAAGAAAAATCTTCATATAGAATTCTACTAAAACTTTATGTATGAGATTAGTCATTGAATATCTTAGACTTTGCAAGTGCAATGGAAAATTTTGCATTGATATTGAATTTAGACTGACTCTGCTTTCACATTTCCCAATAGTTCAGATTAGGACATTCTTATGCCCTTTTATCATATTAGCAACTACTCCTTAGTTGTTGATGCAATTCACTGCTTTGTAGGTGTAATCTCATTATACTTGTGTTAGAAATTCTTCATCTTGATATTATCCAAAAAAAAAAAAAATTCTTCATCTTGATTGAAATGTTGTTTGTACGCCAAGGAGATTGTGATTGTTCTATATCATTATCTTCCTGTATAAACCTTGTCAATCATGAAACAAATTGCATGGTAATAATTCATGAAAGAAGTGGAATTCAGAAAAAAATATTCTTAATATGGCAACATAAGAGGTCTAAAGTCTTCTTGCTTCTGTCAAGAACAGGGTCTGAAGTTATAATTTTCCCTCTTGCAGTTACTAATTAGCAATTCATTATAATTCAACAAGCTTTTCCTTGCCTTTAAGTTATTATGATTCTTTCTTCGTTCTTTGTAACTCACTGAATGATCAGTAATGGTTTAGTGAAGCCAAAATGTATGAGTATTTATGAATTACTAGTTGATTTGGCATTTATTTGTTGGAGGGATAATGAAATTTCCCTGAATGTGTTAAGGTCACAGTCACTAAATTATTCTGGAATCTGTAGCTTAGGTACTTATAGAAGGTTGGAAAATTTCTTAAGGGAGAATAACTTCATAAATAAGGAGATAAGAATTGTTTTCTAGTGTTAACAACAAGTTATTATTTTGTTATCTCTAAGTTCCTTCTGTGTCATGTTTCCCATGGAATCAGTTCATAATTGGCGAAGGCAACAACATATACGACTTCACTTATGTTGAGAATGTAGCTCATGGTCATATATGTGCTGAACGGGCTCTTGCATCAGGAGGTGATGTGGCAGAAAAAGCTTCAGGGCAGGTATAAATTCAACTTCTACATTTGATATTTGTAGTTAATGATCAGTATATGGAATGTGATGTTTTCTCTCCTATTTGATTATTCTTGAGATTGCTCCCTGTCAATGAACTTTCATGCTAATGTAACAAAGAGAGAATTGTTGTAGGATCTGATGCAATGCACTTCAAAAAAAAAAAAAAAAGAGGAAAACAAAGTGTAAAAGTGTCTTAAAGTGCTTGCCATAGGGAGAACTCTTTTCATTGGACGTTTCCCCATCTAGTCCTTGTTCTTTCCTTGAGCTTATTTTACAAATTCACATAGGATGCCTAAACAAAAAGGCATATGCCAGTGTGGCAGAGCGCTTCCCCAACTAGTTGTGGCATATAGGAGAGGATGATTACATATGTATGTAACTTTACCTTCCATTTTGCAAAGATGCTGGTCTGTGCCTTCACCTGTGACCTTTTGGTCACCAATATGCCTAAATAGGCTATCAAAATCTGACAGGATTGACTCCACCTATGTATCATCTGATTACTTAAAACAAATAAGAATTTTTCATTTCTCGTCAGTTGTACATTCAGATTCCACATGAGCAAATTAAGTACATTTACATAGATTTTATGATAAATATCTGTTATCACCCCTTTTCCGCATGGGTATAGCTGAAGGAAGAAGCAAGTCAGTTAGATAGGATGGTTGTTTATTTTGTCATATGTCTGTTGTTGATGTTGTTTCATTTACGTCAAGTGGGTTGCTGTTTCCGTGCAAAGGTTGTAGTGGGCAGATCATCACTGTTAGTGACGTTAGAAGTAAGATACAATAGGGAGAGCAGTTATTTATATAGTAATTCATGTTGTTAGTGACATTAAGGGTGAGATACAATAGGGACAGCAGTTATTACATAGATAACTGGCACTTGCTCTTTGTGCTTATATTGAAAATGAATGGAAGAAAAGGCTAGACCTATTTTTCTTAAAAAATACTCTAGAAACCTACTAGATCGTTGGGTTCTTGCTTAATGAGCTCAAACATTGTAATCAAGATAGGAAAGCAGGGAAGGATGTTCAAGGTCCTATCCCAACCAGCTACTCAATATGACAATTGATCCTACGATAATGTCTGGTATTGCATTTTACCATTTCATCTGTCCTTTTCTTTTGGCAGAATAGAGGAAAGGTTTTTCCATTCCTCCTGTAAAGTTGATAAAAATGGCAGGGTGCCTGTGAAAGAACGAAGCACAAGAAAGAAGGGCTTGGTCTAATTAAATTATGGCAAACAATATACCAAGGTAAAGCTGGTAGGAAATAATTGTGAACACTATAGTCAGAAGAGCTAACTTGTGAAATGCCAAAAAGCAAGTTGGTAGTGTTCAATTATCTAAAAAATATAGGTCTATACTGCTTTGTAACCTGAAATGATTGAGCAGTGCAAATGGTGCCAGTATACTTTATGGGAGTTTCTAAGATATGTAGCTTTGAGAGAGTGTGGTGGGAAGAAAAGCAGTAAATGACTTCAAACATTTGAACAGGAATGCAAAACTGTGAAAATAAATTTCTAATTTTACAGACAGATGCCAAAGTAAAATTCTTTTGGTTGTCATTTTGCAATTAATTATTCTCCATGGTAGGAGGTCTCAGTTGATTGTATTCCAGGCATACATCTAATGCCTAACCAGAAGTTGGGACATATTTTTCAGCAATGTCTACATAAAACATTTATCCAAAAAAAATGTCTACATAAAACAATTGATTTTGCAGGCATATTTCATAACCAACATGGAGCCTATCAAGTTTTGGGAATTTGTCTCACTCATTTTGGAAGGTCTTGGCTATGAGAGGTACTTCTCTTTCTCAATTTTTGAGCTTATGCTGGGGAGGGAAAAAAAAAAGAAGATGGATTTTTTCTTTCATTTTACAGAACAGAAAGAGCTTTATGAATGAATATGATGATTAACTGCTATTTAAGAAATGTGGTGTGTAATGATTCGTAATGCTTTCTGAGCTATACATTTTGCTAACATTTAAGATAGATACATAACTTGTGCATAGCTACAGGACAGGCGTTTGTGAACTTCTGGGCCCTCTTGAACCCTTTTTTGTGAGTTCTATCGCATAAATTCTGTTTCTGGGTTTGTAACCCCCTGTTACCTTTGAAATGAAGCTCCATGTTTCAATCAAAACATGCTTAGTGAATTTCGCAAGCTTCTTTATATTTACAATCTTTTCCTCTTCTGCAATATAACTTTCACAGACAGAGCTATGTGATGCTAGTATGTGCAATGCTGTCAAAGGTGAAAAAAACACTAAAGGCGCAATGCCTTATAATTGCCTGAGGCGAAAAGCGTAAAAAAAGTGGTTGCCTGATTGAAGTGAAGCATAATATATAATAAATTATTAAAAATTGTTTTAATGCATAAAAATATCACTCCTTTGTTTTTTACATATAAAGCCAACAAAAGTGGGGAGCGACTAGGGTTTTTAGCTTTTAAATATATAGATACTGTCTACTTTTTGTCTTTTAAAATCAGATTTATCAGTTTACTCTTAGTTATTTTTTAGACTTCAACTCATCCATTAAAAATATCAAAGAAATAAAACAAGCAGGATACGGTCCATACCATTTCTTTTCTCTTTTTCTTTTTTTATGTGGCAGTGATGAAGTGAGCGCCCTAGGCACAAAGCGCACGCTTTGTTGTGCTCGCCTTGCCTTTGGAGCCAGCATGGTGCAAGGCTGTGTCTTGCTTTGCTTTAGCCTAAGGCACTCAAAGCAAGCGCTTTTTTCAGCATTGAGTATGTGCTATGTTATTTTCATGGCACTGAAGACGATGGTTGCCAGTAATTTTTCTTCATAATGCTTTCAGAGCTTCACATTTTCTAACATTAGAGATAGATTCATAACTTGTGCATTGCCTAGGACAGGCCTTCGTGAACTTTTGGGCCAAATTAAATCCTTTCATGTGTTCTATTGGTATTTAAATTTTTTTTCTGTGTTTGCACCCCGGACCCCATGGTACCTTTTAAATTTAACTCCATTTTACCATCAAAAAATTTTACATATTTCAAAGAAACAAAGATTCTTGACATTTAAAAACTTCCTCTTTTCAATGTACCTTCACAAACTGAGCAATTATGCTAGTAATTCTGCCTTATTTTCGGACTGATAACACAGTTTGCAGAAAAAATTTTTCCTTTTGTTAAAAAAACAACGTAAAGTGATAATGCAAAGGTAACTAGTTTTTTCCTCTACCAGTCCCAAATGAAAATAAAATATTCCGCGGGGTTTTCCCATTGTCCCAAAACTTCCTTTTGGAACCTCCTTTTTTAAAATAATTTCTCAGTGAAAAAATAGGAAAATTTTTGTCTAACAGCCTTGGGAAAAAAATATTTATCCCCTCTTCCAATTTCTTGGGTTCAATTAGTACTTATCAGGGGACTTAAAAGGGGTTTCATGACATTTTTTCCCCTCTTTAAAATATGGGTTATAATTTTTTTTTTTGGGTAAAAGTAATTTTCTTTACAAGAGTAAAAAAAAACGTCATTTAAAAAAAAAAGATAACTGACAAAATAAGAACTCAAATAAATACCGATAAAAAAAGAGTTTGACTTGAGCCCCTGGACATCTCACAAAGGCTATCTTACTAAAAAACTATAAGGATTTCTTAACAAAAAGAAAAAAAGACAAGTTGGCAGAAACATCCTCATAAGATCAAGTACTTAGCCCCCTTTTCCATTCCTTTCTTTCCAAACTGTGTAAATGACGATATTGAAAAAATTCCCTAGGGGTAGGTCAACCCGAAATCAAAAAGGGCTCAATGTCAATGCTGTTGGGAAGCTAAGATTCACCAGACACCATCCCCTTTAAACTGTTTCGAATCCCTTTTTACAAAAAACTTTTTTTTTAAAAAGAGGCAATGCTTTTCTTTTTCCAATTACAAGATACACTTTTTTGGGGGTTAAGCCCCATTGCATCAAAATTTTTTTTTTTTCCCAATTGTAAAAAACCTCTCTTGAGCAACAACCAAATTTTTATTTTTAAAGGGGAAAAGGGTTTTTGGGGGTAACTTAAAGTTTTATTTTTTTGATAAAAAGAAATTTTCTTTTTTCAGGGAACCTTTTATTTTTCTAGCAAATGGGTATGCTAAGGGTTTGACCCCTGCTCGTTAATTTGAAATTTCTCTCAGGGGTTTCTTGGAAACAGTTTTTTCATATTTCTATTGTCATTACATAAAAGAAATTTAGATATGCTTTGGTCTTTTCCCCCCATTTTCAAAATTTTTATAGTTTGCCCCCCTAAAAGATCCCTGTTGGGTTATGATCCAATTCCCATATGTGGCCCCTAACCTAAAGGTTTCCCCCATAGGGAAAGTTCCACAATGTACCTTCAAAAATCAACTCCTCTCATGCGAATATTTGTTTGCTAAAGGGGCAAAGGATAGGCTTCGTTAAACCCATGGCCGCTTCAGGTGGCCATGTCTTTTAAAAGGGGTTTTTCTCATGAAAAACTGCATCTTTAAGACTGGTTTTTCCCTTTTCAAATATGTTTTTTTATTAGAAAAATTGGGGAACAATTGTTAAAGAGGAATTCTGAGGGACTACAGCGCTTTTAGAATCTGAAACTGCACACTATTTTTTTCCCCAATTGTGCTTATTAGAATTGGCCATTCAAAACCCCCGGGTGATTGTTTGTCTTGCTTTTGAGAAATGTGATGATTTTTTTGGGGTCTTATAAATAAATGGATTGCCAAAAATTTCATAGCCCACTTATCTCAATGTGGGATCTTTCATTTCATTTTTAGGAGGGTACAAGCAAAAATTGATCATTTGTGGCTTAGGCTGAGCCCAAGAAGGGGAAAAGGGGGCCCTCAAAGCTTAAATATTTTTTTGGGAAAGGAAAGGGGGGTATGAGGTACCTTTTTTTTTTTAAGGAAAAAAAATAAATTTAGCATTCCTTAAAGAAAAAATGCTGTTTTGGCTGTGGACTTTTCTTAAAAAAACAACACTCTATTTTTGTTTAGTGAAATTTTTCCCTGAATGGTGCTGATGATGCAATATTAATTTTAAAAGGTATTCAATTCCTACTTTAACCCAATTGATGCAGTAACCCCAAAATACAATTTGGGTTAGAGCCTGTAAAAAAAAGGCTGTTCTAGGGGCAAATTTTGATGGTTTCCATTTGCAGTTGCGGACACATTGCTCTGGAAGGATAAGAAGAAAAACTCACTGCTTTTTTTGATTTTTCTGAAATTTATTACCATTTCATTTCATCATCACCTCACTCTTTTTTTTAAAAAGTTTTTTTGGGGCAGCATCAGTCTTTTTTGTCCCATGGAATTACCTGGAAGATTAAATTATCTCAATTGGGGTTTCTGATCGCTATTGTGTTTTTGGTTTTCTAACTTTACTTAGAGCACCCTTTTAAAATTTAGGCTAAATAAAATGCTTTTAATACGTTTTTTTTGTTGACCAACTTCCCCTTAGCAATTCCAAAAAAAAAAGTAAAATTCACCATTTGCGCATGTATGCAGTTTTTGGGGGAAAAAAAGAATGATCTTGAAAACCCTTTTAATAATCTACAAGGCATCATTTTATGGTTTTCTTTAATAGGACACAGGCTGTCTTTTTTTACTTTTTTTATCATTTTTTTTTCATTTAAACATGAAATTGTGAAAAAAAATCTTGGGGCCTTTTTGCAGGATGAATTTAAAAAAATGACCAAACACAAACTAAGTCTTTTTATTTAATTAATGTTAAGATGATAAACGATAAAAAAAAAAAAACTAACATTTTAACATTAACCCAATGAATTGCGTCTTCCAATGGAAAAACATTTTTCAAAAACCACTGGGTTTTAAAAGCATCTAAATCAAATTTTTTTGGTGGGGATTACACAAGGACATGATAGACCCACTTTTCAGATTGGGAAAAAAAGAAAAATTCAGGCATCAAGTTTTAATTCTGAAGGAATCTCAAGATCCTTTATCACTAAAACCCAAATGGAAGAAACTTGACAATAATGGGAAAAAACTCGCCAGGGGGAAAATTGGGGTCTATTTCAAGGTATTGCCCCTTGATTTTTTTTTCCCTTTTTTTGATTTCACTCATCCATATTCCCTAATGCTATTTTCTTTTCCGCTGCTAAAAAAAATGGAATTTAATTTTCCTGCCCGGGGAAAAAAATTGTCTTTACTCAGCATAGAAAAAAATTTTTTTATTTATTATTTTTTTTACTTGAGGGTTTTTTTCAAAGGCCTCCGTTAGCTTGTAAATGAATCCCCTTATTTGCACTGGGGGTTTAATCATTCCCCCCACGAGAAAGAAAGTGAGAGTAATCATATTGGGCACAACAATGTCCACACTGCAGGCTTTAAGAAAAAGGAAGGGAAATTTTTTCAGCACGCACATGCAAAGAAAAAAAAAGAACTGAGGATACACGTTCACATTAAATTTCCTTTCTTTTTTTTAATTTCTTATCTAGGCAAAAGGGTGGGGGAAAAGGGGCTATTGTGGAATACCTTCCTGGGCATCAATAGGGGTTCCCCATCAAATTTCTGGTTTATCATACTTCTACCCGTTACTTTCCCCCCCTCGTGATGCTTAATTTAAAAGCGGGGGGATCCAAGTTAATTAGTTGCTCTTTCCAACCAAGCAATTGTTAATAGTCAACACCTTTTTTATCACCCCATCTTGGGGTAAGCAACTTTTTTAAAACGTTTTTTGCAAATACACCTATAATTCCAGTTGGTTTTTTTTATAAGGATTTATTTTCATTATTATTTTTATTATTTTTAAAGGGGAAAAAAGAGTTTTGGTGTAAATAAAATTACCAAATTAACCCCTCTTCCAAAAAAAAGGTTTGATGGGCAAAAATGATAAATCATAATTTAATTTAGAAAATTTTTATGTAATTTGAAAGAAACATTTTTTTGTAGAGAATGAAAATTAAAAAATTTAACCTTTTTTTTCATTTTATTTTTATTTAGGGTCCATATTCAGGTACCCAGTGAAATTAAAAAAATTTTGGAAAAGTTGAGAGAAAAATGCTCCCCTTCCCTAGAAAACCACCCACCCACCCCAAGAAAAATTTTTAAAGGGGCCCCACTTCCCCTTTTTTTTCCTTCCTCCTTCTTCTCCTTCTTGCTCTCCCTTTTCCCCTTCCCTTGTTTTTTTTCCTTTTTTTTCCGCCCCGTAAGGGGCTCAGCAAAAAAAACCCGGGGTGGCCAGATACTTGGGTTTTCACTTTTTCCTTTTGGGGTTTCCTTTGGGAAACCCTTTTTCCAGGAACCGATGCACACCCATGAATTTTGCAGACGACCAAGAGGGGGAAAGCAAATGCCCTTTTGACCCCCGGGGCAAAAACAAGTCTTTAGCCAGGGGGAAAACCTGGAGCCTTTCTTTGCAAAAGACAAAACATCTTCCAAAGGCTAGGTCAAACAATCTAAACCCCCCGTATGGCTATCTTAGCCACACCCTGTAGTTTTTTAACCACATATAGCTAGGGGGGTTGGACCCTCTCGGGGGTAAACCCCGCACTCAGGGGGAACAGCTAACCAAGCTTGCGCTAGTGGAGATTTGCAAAAGATGAGTTTTCAACCAGATTGAAGGGGAAAACCAAAAACTCTAGACTTCTTTTTTTAACAAAAAAGGCTCCCTTTTAGGTCCCAACTTGCGATGTTTGGGGCCCCATGCCTTTCATGACAAAAAAAAGAACTAAGCTGCAAGGAACCAAAGTGAGGTAAAACAGGGTACTATTTGGGTTTTGGGTAATTTTGAAAGAAATTTGTATTCAAATTCTCACTTTCATAAAACTATGGAACAATATAAAAAAATATAAATCCACTAACCTCTATCAATTTCTACCTAAACTTTTTAATTACAATCTAAAAATACACATATTTTAAACCTCCCCTCAAGTTGCATTGTATTATAAAATTTTAACACTATCAAAGCTTTGTAAAAAAATTTTGCAACCTTCATTCTAACATTCGGAAAACAAATTTTTTTGTATCTCCTCACAATGAAATAAAATCAATTTTAATATTTTGGTTGCCTGAAACACGGGTTTTTGTGATGTAAGGGTTGCCTAATTAACATCATAACGGGGCATAATAGACATTTTAAACCAAAATTCAACAAAGCTATTTTTAATTTTTACTGTTATTGTGCATAGCCTATATTTTTCCCTCACTTAAGCGGGAAACTATGTGTTTTTTCTTGCTTTCTAAAAACTATTTCCCAAAAAAAACCCCAACCCATGGTGGTCTTCTTCTAAATTGGGTCCCCCCAATCAAATCCAAAAAAAAATCAAACAATTTTGTCTTGGGTTTTTTTTCTAAAACACGTCCAAGAGACCCTTAGATAACACAAAACTGACTAAAGCTGCCCAAAGATCTATATGGAAAGACATGAACGACTTCAAAAATAAAAGAAAATGAATATCATGGCAAAATTCTGGAGATAGTTTAACTTCCACAACTTTTTTTTCTCTGGTCCTTAAAGATTGCTCTTCTTTGTAAGTCAATAAAGTTAGGAAATTTTTATGGGGTTTGCTCCCATTTACCCCTCTCAATTTAAAAACAGTACAAATTTCCTCTTCTTCTTACAATCAAATTTCCAAGAAAATTCATAACCCCAAATCCTTATAAAATTGGTGTGAAAAAGATTTTTAAAAGGTAAACCGACTTTTTTATTTTTTAAAGTAAACAGAAAAAAACATTGGGGGAATTATACGATGTCAGAATACTTAGAGAATATCGAATATTTCCCACTGCTCTTTTTTTGGCCAAAACTTTCAAATACTTGACGAATTTCCCAAACCAAAATTGAGGCTCTTTTTTGTCCTATAATGACTTCCAGACGTAAACTTTACCTTCCCCCACAACAAAAAATAATGGCCTATAAACTCCTCTTCAACATCTGAAAAAAAAGGATTTTTTATATCCAATTAATTAAAGGCAAATTGAACTAATAGAGATAAATAGGGAATGCATTTAATTACCATAGGAGAAAAAGGGGGTTTAAATAATCCACACCATAAGTTTAGCAATCTCCTTTTTTACAAGCGCTTTTTGCCAAACTACTTTCCATCAGGATTAACCTTATTATATTACCATTTGCAACCAACGTCTTCTTTCCTGAGATAAGCCACAACCCAAGGTGATTTGTATCCAAGGCATTCATCCAAAAAATCTGATCTCACCAACCGGATTCATAGTGTCAAGGGGGGCAAAAAAGGAAATAGATAAAGGTCATAAGTACATAAAAGATTTTATAGGTACTTGACTTTTCCCTTTTCAGATGCTAAGGAAGATCAGATCATTTTAGTCTCCTTGAGGAAGAAAGACTGGTTAGTATAAACAAAGGGGAAACCTTATCAAATTATACATATGAATTTGGGGGCGGGTGGGAGGCCCTGGGAAGGACTAAGACTTAAATAATATATAAAGTAACAAACGTATCCTTTTTCCATTTTGGGGGAAATTAATGGGGGAAAAAAAAAAGGGTGTTTTTACAAAATAAAAAAATTGAGATAAGATTTTTTGTCAAATGGGACAAAAACACCAAAATTTTTTTGAACCCAAAAATCCCAAAAAAAAAAATTTTTTGAGAGTTTTGGGGTAAAAATTTTTGTAACCTGAGGACGACATCACGAAAAAAAAAAAAGTAAAACCAAAAAACTTAGGTTCTTTTGAAAAAAATTTCCCTTTTTTGGGAAAAAAATATTTTATAAGGATTTTCCCTTTTAGAATAATAAAGGGGGATGATTAAAAAAAAAATAGGCATGGAAAAATACATCCCCAAAAATTTGGGGGGGGAAAATTTTGGGGGGAAAAAGAAGGCTTATTGTCCCCAAAAAGATTTCTATTTTTTATTTCACCCCCTTTTTAAAAGTGTATCCACAAAGAAAATTGATGAAGGATCCCATTTTGGGATTATGATTGAAATATAGAAATATTTTTTAACTATCACTTTTTTAAAGAAAGTACTAAACCCTTAAGTATTTTTTTTTAGTAAAAAGGTAGAAAAATGTAAAAAAACCTCTAAACGTTTTTTCATAAGAAAACCCCCAAGTCATACGAGAATAATCACCCATGAAGATAACAAAATACCAAAAACCACCTTTAAAAATACAACTGGGCATAGACCCCATACATCAAAAATGAACTAACTAAAAAGGTAGACTAGTCTTTTTTTAACAATGGGTAAACTAGACAAAGGGTGGTTTTTTAGCAAAATGAAGTTTTCACAATTTAAGGTAGAAACATTTTTAAAATTGGGGAAAAATTTGCCTTCAACACAGTAGGGAAAGGGGTGACCAAGCCAGTAGTGACTTGGAAAGGTGTTAAAAACACTTGAACATGCAATTGACCTAATACTTATGTATCCAATACATAGAGACGCCTGTTTTCATGTTTTTAATGTTCTTCTTCATAAGATCCTGAAATAAAAATGATCAAGTTTAATTAAGATACAATAATTCTTTGAAAGATTTTAATTTTTTTGATTTAAACTGATAGTAATTTAAAGGAAACAATAGTGAACTTAACACAGAAGATTAAAGGGAAAACAAAGGGGTTTGGGTTAATAGTTCCAGATCCAAGGACAAATGACTTAGAGCAAACAAATAGAGTGCATTTATAGGAGAGGTGAAAGGGTTTGGAAAATGAAAAAGAGATCAAGGTTAACTGTCATGTGATCGTATATTAGAACAATGGCCCCAAATTTTGGGTGATGAAGAAAGAAAACACTGAGTTGATTTTCCAGATTCAGCAATCGCAGACGTAAAAATGAGATGGGAAACCTTCAATGCCTCTTTATACTGAAGAATTTGGCATATTCATCTGTAGAAAATTTTATTGTCTTTTCAAAAGACAAAATTGATTTGGGGTTTTGTAGAGGCAATGAGTACTGATTGCATCTTTTGGCCATGATTTTGCAATTTCTTACAAGTACACTTTTTTATGCCTTTGGGTCAAAGACAGTAATATGTTACGCCCCCAAAGGGGTTTTAAATAAATTCACAACATAAAAACATTCCAAAACAAAGCTAGGGGGATTTGCATTCCCCTTTATGTTAAGGATAGTAAAACAGATTAAAAAAAGATATTTTCAAATTTTTTCTATTAAAAATATATCCATAAAAAAGTTTCCATTTATAAATTTTTATCCCCTTTTTGTACTTGGCTATTTTAAGGGACCATTAGTCACAATAGAGGCAAGCAATAATATTCTACCTTCCTTTTTTTTTCCTTTTCTCTCTCTCTCTTTTTCGATTTGTCCCTTCCCCCTTCCTTGCTCTTAACAAATAGCAAACAACTCCCCCAATTCCAAAACCCCGAAACAAAACTTCCTAATTTATATTCCCGTTATTTTAGTTGTCATTTTAAACCCTTCTATGATATGTGGGGGTTTTTCTCTGCCCTCTAGCAATCCAATACTATATATTATTGAAAAATAAAAATATAAAAATATATAAGTAGAATTTTTTTTTGTTTTTTTAAATAGTATCATGTAATTACTTATGGGTTAATTGTTAAAAATTAAGAAGTTACTATAAATAGGGGTTTTGCCTTTACATATATAGGAGATGTAACCCCTACTATTTATAATATAATGAAAAATAAAATTTTTTTTAGTTCTTTCCCCCATGGTAAATTTTTGCTGTAGTTTTTTGTTTCAATTCCTGTTTTTTTGGGGCCCAAAATTTCTGGGCAGATTTCATTCACGTTGTGGGCCCCTTTTTTTTCCACCATTCAGCCTTTGAATCTAAACCCAAAAACCACTGGGTCTCCCTTTAAAGTTTCCGGCGACCATCCCCAAACTGACCGAAGCCTCACTGGAAGTCCCACGTTCCACCACGCACCGCCGGAAAATTGTGAAAACCCCCGACCACGCGCCAGCCCGTGAAAAGCGCGAACCATCACCGTCTCTGGTGTTTTTTCCAAAAAAAGGTCGCTGGACTTTTCTCTTTTTACCCAGGTTCTAATTTTTTATTTCTACATTTTTTCTTTTTTTCCAAAACTATTTTTTTTTTCCCAAAAGCAAATCTGTTTTTGAGAAAAAGGAACATTGTTTTTTTTTTGGATAAGGTGAATTTTTTTGATTTCCAAA